>JAHQIW010007008.1:0-18941 GCA_019055375.1 Parelaphostrongylus tenuis | reverse complement strand
GCCTTGTGTTACAGGAGATCGATTACGGCGATATGTGAACAAACTGATAAAGTTTCTCAACAAAACATTTGTCAGGTAAGACTGTAAATACCTCAGATGGATGAGGAGAAAAAACGAAAGCAACGCTTATGATGATGATGTCAGTGATGACTGCCAGACTTAGTAAGAACTGTGCTCCAATGTTAAGTCGACTCAGAAACAATGGCTTATACTGACGATGTGAGCCTCAACAATAGGAAAAAAAGCTCTCGGTATCAATCAATCTTTGAGGGATGCGACACGAATTTGACTTCAAGCTTCGTCTCAGGTGATTTAATGCATATCTGAACTTAACAGTGACTGCCACTGCTGCTGTACTTCTAGGGCAAGCCTGGTACTAACTCGCCGAAAGTGGAGGGACGAAAGGCTTTGTGAGCCTTGAGCGCGGAATAGAACTATCTCCATGACGAGCGTGTCTCGAGATACCTCTAACTACTGCGTCACACACGTACTTTGGAAATACATACTGTAATGAATAATAATACTCGAAGTTCTTGTAATCATACTACAAAACTTTGAAGGTGATTCTCCGTAATAACCGATCATGTAGTACATTAAGCACTGATCCCAGACAGGTAAAGATGATGTTTTTGAAAACGTTTTCCTTTTCGTCTTGCTTCATGAGCTCCAACTCCAACATATTTCACTAAATCTGACTCGAATAATAGTTATCTATTATCAAAAAGGTGCGCATGTGGGTGCAGTGGTCAGAGGTGCTCTGCGTCGCACACGAGGTTAATGGCTTGATCTAGCGCTCAAGGCCCACAAAGACATCCCTCCGAGGTCGGTGAATTGGTAGCACACTGGTCCCAGACTTGTTCGATAGAGATATGCAGCACGACCCGGTACAGCGGGAGGCACCGCGAGTCGCGAGTAAAGGCGAGGTATGCATTCACACACCTCAAACGAAGTTGAAAATTGAACTCGAATGCCTGGCTAATCCTACAGGGATATAGGAACCCTTTTTAATCTTCTAGGGAACGTGGACCCACGGACTCTGCATCTCCGACCGACAACTCTGGGCGGTCTGCCCAGTCTTTGCATCTCCAACCAGCAGCGTGCCTCGTCTAACAGTGGTAGTTACGTCCAATAATAGCATGCTGCTGCGTCTAACAACGGCACGCTAGGAGCTAGAGAAGCGGAGACAGTGGTTTTACGGCCCCAAAAGTTTAACCGCAATGAGCGCATATATGAGTATCAAGTACAGGAAATTTCGTACCTGACATCAGGCCAAACAACGAGTCAGTTTGTGGACCTTCACCAGAATTATTGACGACTATCTGCAAAGAGTATTCGATTATGTCTTTCTAGAAACAGCTCGAGAGGCTAGATACAAAAACTCAACGCTAGCCAACCATCGAACAGGCGTCATCCGATTCCAGAGGCATTAAAAGAAATAATCGATGATTTCTCCGTTCAACAGCTTCATTAGCAGTTACATGTGATATGTAAAACTTTGGGCCTTTGCCGAAAGTTGGACTTGCGTTTCACCATTTCCGGGTCGCACGCCAATCACTGCGCTATCGGGCTCCCGTCGTACTCTCACTCTTTCTGCGATTTAGCGCTCAACATTATTCATGTTGGAAACGATCAAAAGAAAAATCTCACAGATGGTGGCGAGAAACACGAAGGGACGTATGGAACCGTGCTGCATCCTTTCTGACAAGAAAAGAGTCCCGTCTGGTTGTCATGGGGTATTTACATATGAATATGTATGAATCACGAGACAAAACCAAATGGTTGAGCTGAAATGAAGCTCAAAAACATTTCTCGGAGTTAGTGCGTCATCAATGACCATTTGCGATGTAAAGCTGGAATATTTTTTATCCACCGTGCACAACCAGTTTTCACAAATTGCAGTAATCCCTGTATTTCTACATTCGATTCGTTTCCTCCCGTTTATCGTCCACGAAGATCCTCGAAGACTTCGCATGCTGATTGATACTGCTCTTTAGGATTTCACCTTTTCCTCTGAGAATGTCGTGAAATGCCGGTCGAGAGGAATCTCCTTGCATTTCCGCGACAGTCCACTTAGGGGGTTCATATGATTGATTCCAAGAGAGCATTGGAGAGAGGATCAAATCAGCGCTTTGATTCCTGACACACTGCATCACAAACCAATGCGCTACCCCATCCCGTGGTCACATTAAATGTATGAGTAAAACTAACAGACCATTACTACTGCTCAGATTGCCCAAGCTGCTTAACCACAGCATACACCATACTTATCAGTCTTCCAGCTATGAAATTACTCGTTTTATAGTCATCTCAACTAGAGGCTTAGAAAGAACCTACAAATCAAAGCACTGCTTTGAACTCACTCCAGGACTTCGTCACTTTTAAGAATTCAAGTTCTTTGTTGACGAACTGCGCAGATAATCCGGTCTCTTCTATCGAGATTAACAACGCTGCATCCTAACTAGGATAAAAGCCCACATAGTTGACCAATAGTGCCTGGAGGATGCGTACTCCATTCATCTTCATGTAACATCATTTGAGGCGACTTAATGCATATCTGGCCACTACAATAATTTGCGGCGGATTACCGATGTACCAGTCCAATGCTGTCATGCTTCCAAACAGGTCTGGTACCAAACCACTGAGCCCGAAAGCGTGGAGGACTCGGTGGACCATCGGTGTGGGATCGCACCATGGACTATTGATCCGATCAACCACGTGCTGCCGCGGAGCATATCTGTCCACTAGATCACACGCTCTCTTTTATCCTTTTAGATTATATAAATTAGAAATCGCCCATCAAAAATCTTAGACTATCAATGAAGTACTTCTCACGTCCATCAAGGTATTCAGTAGAACTGATATACATCTAGTTCTGCAAATTCTTGAATCAACATTTACAAATTATTTCCTGTCCAACAACACATCAACAAGAGGAGAAAGTTGTCGAGAACTTATCTAAGAATACACAAAATAGACGGAGATACAAATCGGTTAACTAGGAGATCCTACATGAGCACAGGAATTCATTCCTATGGATTGGTCAAGTAAAGTAGAACGTGCTTCCAATAAAGAAAACAACTTTTACTTATGAATGATTCATGACAGTGATTCTTCAACTCTTTAAGGACGACGGCAGTCATTTTGATCCCACGACTAATGGTCTTTTTTTTTTGGTAGAGACAGCTTTTTTATCTAAAATCTTAGTAGTCATTCGAAAACTCAAATCTAGATAATTTCGACAGTGTGCCCAATTTTCGAGAAACCATCTTATTGCCTTGTAACAAAGAATATAAAATTACGTCAATTACGTATCACGCTCAATTTCTGTCGCTTGGCTAGAATCTTTGATGACCTTTCATCAGATCATACTGATACCCATTCAATAGCACAAGCCTAGTGACTTTCCAAAGCTAAATTTGGTTTTCAAAAAGGTCTTTATGATGCGCTGTGAGAGCAAAAAAAAATAACGTTTTACACCTGGAGTTTTATCCACATATGCATAAAATGTATGCGGGCATGCAGAGAAAATTACGGTTTGTTAGAGTAGTACAAAAAGGTGAGTTTTTCACGTAACAAAGAAAAAAGAACACTTATTAAACGAAGAAAATCGGGCACGCTTGAGAAAACTGATTATGCTGTCGTCCGCAAAGGGCTATTGGGCACAAGACGGGTTAAATGAGTTAAAAATCCATTTCGTCGTCATCTGCTTCAGTATAATTTTACCGGGTCGGATCTTAACGATCCTTGGTATTTATACATCGTAGCCACCTCAGACGGTGTCGTCGCATCTTCTCCATTCTCGTCATCCCTTCAAGTTAATCATACAGAAACAAGGTGAACAATTATATTACGGATTTTTGCCACCTTATTCGCAGAAAACGAGGAATTCTCAGCGATATCCCTTTATCGCTATCAACCAAGCCCTTTGCAGCAAAATGTCGAGGCGATATAGACAAGTCCGCACATTTGACCTAAATCTTGAAAAGATGGTAAGGAAGTTCTTCAAAGAAAAATCACGATATTACCTCGGAAATAACTCGAGGATCAAACCCCACATCAGGTTTCATCGATTCGTCAAAAGCGTAGTATGTGTAGCAAAGGTTTGTAGCCGATGTACTATATTTATGTGGTAGTTCAGTGGATTTGTAATGTATTGTGAAGGTTCAGTGGTTTATATGGGTTATAACAAACAATAGGATGGAACCAAACAATGGCGTGGTACCAAACAATGTGGTAGAACCAAACAACGTGGTAGAACCAAACAACCTATAATATACATGCATTACTAAAATGATAATACAATAATATATATATATACATGATCACGACATATCGTTATGCGAACATATGCGTAAGTTAATATGGGTGACCGACTGATGAGGAGTATCGAGGACAGTGTTATGGCAAGTGGTGTTATTGTAGCTGACGGTGATGATGTTATCAAGTGATCATGTTATTGCATATGACATTGTTATTGCTTTTTGACATTGTTATGACAGATGACAATGTTATTGTAATTGAAGATGTTATCGTAAGTGATCATGTTATTGCATATGATCATGTTATTGCATTTGACATTGTTATGACAAGTGACAATGTTTCGTAATTGTCGAAGCATGACTAAGCGGCGGAGCCCATTTGGGAATGCTATGTTCGCCCCCAAGTAGAACACCGACGGCGGGATCCAGTGGGTGAGTATATAGTGTTAGCAGTGGGGTCGCTAGTGATTAGATATGGGCAGAATCCCTAAACCGCGGTGATGGGTCGAGCATAGCCAAAAAGGGTTTGCTCCGCCACGGAAGTACTATGTTCCGCTCACAAATCTATTGAATTCATCTGAGTTGTATGAATGCAAACTTATGAAAGTAATTAGTTACAAGACAACGAGGTTGTTTAGAGAGAGCAATAATGGATCGACAATGTACTGAGGTGAGGTGGTCCGGGTGATGTCAGACGACCGTTCAGATGATGACCCGCGATCGAACTGACTGTTGAGGTTGGTGGCAGCTGGGTGCCGCCCTTGTCACTTGGACCATTTCTGTCTAAGGTCCTCGAACCTCTGCGATACCACTTGCTCTCTAAGTTCGTAGACCATTTGCGCTGCCTAAATTATCATGTAATTCCCGAAAAGATAGCAAAACTCCGTTGGGAGGTTTGCTATAGTATGGTCGGCCTAAAATACAGATGAAAAAGCTATATCGAGTTCAGTTAAACCATTTGGGACAGTGTGCATTTCGAAGTATCACAAATTTCCACAGAAGTTTCTTTCGATGGACAAAATTATTCCTAAGCTTTTACTATTCATTTGTTAGCCTGAGGAACGTCAATCCAATACTGTATTTGCTCTGTGAAACGGCCTTCCTAGTGCGCTTAAACAGCAAAAAAGGTTATGTTTCACACTCGGTTCTGCCTTGTTCGCTCTGTTAGGGTGTGGATGAACTTTTATCAAGGATCGATTAGCTATTTGAAAGCATCTTGTTGGTATTGAAACTCAGTTTGATTTTGAAAGATCCTCATTGGACCGCTGTATAATCAAAAAGAAGATTACGTTGCACACTCCGGTAGTTAACCTTTTGCCTGAACTATAATTCGGGTATATCGTATTTTGAGCGCATGTGGCGCAGTGGTTAGAGGTGCCCTGCGTCGCACACGAGGTCACTGGTTCGATCTCGCGCTCATGGCTCACCAAGCCATCCATCCCTCCGGGGTCGGTAAATTGGTACCAGACAGGTCTCAGACTTGTCTGGGAGGATAAGCAGCACTGACTCGGTTCAGCGGGAGGCCACCGCGAGTCATTGTAAAGGCCAGATGTGCATTCAATCACCTCAAACGAAGTTAAAAATTGAAGTCGAATGCATGGCGCATCCCTCAGGGATTGATCAACGCCGAAAGCTTTATCCTTTATCCTTTATCGTATTTTATTCGCCAGCACTAGTTGAAAACAACAGAACACTAACTTAAAAAATGTAGAAAAATTTTTTTTCTTCAACCCAATGCAGGACTTTTGGAAATTCCCTTAAAATTGAGAAAAAATAACCAGATTAATCAACGAATTTCCGAATTTCGTCGTCTATCGAGTCGCACTACGCGCAACCCCTGAAAGCAAAGATGTTTTTTTTTCAAAATTTTCCTCCTTTTCAAGGGGATTTTTAGACCTTTTTTAATAACGTGATATATCAAGTCTATCTCTAAATGCTCGTAGTTTTGGTGCGCACATCTCTGAGTGCGTATTGTAACATTCATTTCGCTAAGAAGATTACGTTTCACATTGGGAGTTTTCTTTACAAATGAAATTTATGGTTCTTTTCCCTTTGATGTCACGATAATGAAGAAACGACCCTTTTCGTTAGACAATTACTTTTCATAAGAGTGTTAGTAATCATGCGAAAGCTCAAATCCCTGGCTAGTGCGCTTTGTGGCCGTTCTAGGAAAAGGCACACAAGATACAAAAAAGCGAGTGCACACCATCTACGAAGGGTTAATAGGGTTCATTCTTTTGGGACCGTGTACTCACGGCACCACATCTCTAGCTGGCAATAGTGGACGGTCTGCTACGCCTCCTCTGCATCTCCAACCTCCACTCTGCAACTGTTAGACCCAGCACACTGGAGGCCTGCGATATAGAGCAGGTGAAGCAGACAGTCTATGGTTGCCAGCGCAGAGGCCGTGGGTCCAAGATTCCAAAAATTACTACATCTGCTTACAGAAAATGTAAAACACTTAGCGTAAAATTTTTGTGCAGGATAGAACGTCGTTCTCGAAAGCATTTTGTCAAAAGCGACTCATCATTAAGGCACAAAAAGACAGACGCAAACTTTCACTTCGATCTCAAAATCTCCAGCATTCTTAGAAAAGAATGGACTATTATAGATGACACCTGAAATATTTTAACGATAAAATGGAACTACTGTCCGTTTTCCAATAGTCAGAACTTGTAAAGAAGAGAAAGATTTCGCACTCTCATCCCAAGCAACGATCTCGGCATCCGAAATGAACGATGAAACAGTATTATGCACACACTCCCGCACTTGGGCGATCTATATGAAAAAAAAACGTAAGAACTGACATTCAAGGATGCTGAGTACAAAATTTACAATATCCAAGATATGCAAAAAACGACACTAGTCGGGTGTTGAGCACGCGTTTCACCCATACCGGAAGCATGGTATGATGCGGATGACACGCGGTTTCAACTCCCGCCTGAGGTCACTTTTTCCAAATCACTCAGCACCTTTGGATACACAGGTAACACATCAAAATACTGTAATAAAAGCTTATTATGTAAAGCTTAAGCTGTATCAGCGAAAATAAATCCACACATGGTTCACGTTATCGCTCGTATTTTGGTTATTTAGTCAAACTCTACGAGCGTACTTTTTCATATCCATCTTATATTGCCAAAAAAAAATCGCCAGCAACCACAAACCTGGGAGTGCAAATTGTATTGCTCTTCCCGATATTCCAGCTCTTTACGAAGATTTTCACAAAAACAGATGTAACTTGAAAGTTATCTGAATTCTGCTATAAAAAGTACTGAAAGACCGACCCATGCCGTACCACGGACCCAAAGCTCTGCGTGTCTAACTTTTCAGCGTCTTACCTCTAAGAACGGAGCTCAACAGTGGAGCTTGTGGGGTGTAACCAAGACATGTGACCTCAGCATGCCATTTTTAGCAGCAGCATGGTAGGAATAGACGCTATTGTTACACGTCATCGCTCCATTGCTAGACGCAGCACTTTGAGTGTTACACAAGCAAAGCGCTAGGTCCATGGCTCCGTAAGAGTTAAAAAACCATTCTGGAACCCTAGCCTGCGCATCGAATGTAAACATGGTCTCAATCTCGCTGCCACAGCGTTACAAAAATTGGAAAAAATCATAGTATTGAAATAACCGGATATCAACTCATCAAATGACTGCATAAAGTCTGGAGAAAAAAACGAAAAGGCCATCCAAATTATGGACTGAGACGACGAAATTATGCATGATAAAAACATAGGAAAACGGAAATGGGGAACTACACGCGGCACAGTGCTAACGGGATATTCAGCCCTCGTGGAAATGTGACATGAATAGGAAAAGGAAGAAAACAAAGTTGAACCTAAATCGCCCTTCTTCTCCAGATCATCTCTGGTTTTCTCCACTGTTCTACCCGTTGCATGAGCGACAGCCTAGATAGCTGAGATTTGACACTATATCGATTATTCAGAAAAATCAAAGAAAGAAAGAAGGAGAAATAACCTCATTGATTGTGTGCTCAGGCATTCCAAGCTCTACACCTTTATAAGCAGGTCCTAAGCGATTCACACATAAGTAAGCACAGTTTGATAAGTCATCGGGTGAATTCTCGATCACTTTTGCGAAGAAATCGGCAAGTACCTCAACAATTTTGAGCCTAAGGACTTGCTATTAAATGTTCTATGTGGATAAATTCCATAAAAACGATAGAAGTGAAAAAGCAGAAAAAGACAAAACGACTTTACCGTTTAGTCTCATATACAATTACCATAAGCGTTTCAGTCAACTTGAGATAGGTTACCATAAATAAGCGGTTTTGAGAGAATGTTAGAAGACGAAAATCCTTTAATCATTTATGATTAACCCCTCGGGAACAACGCCTTCCGCACTTCCTCCAAACCTTGGTAGTCATTCTACAGCTTAATCCTTTGAGGACCATGAATCCACGTCTTTTGCTTCTTCGACTGGAAACTCCAAACGGTCGTCCACCCGCTCTGCATCTCTGACACCCAGCATGCTGAGTCTAACAGAGGCACGTTGTCGCGTATAATAGTAGCACGCTGGGAGTTAAAGATGATGAGGAGGTGGAGCAGACCGCCCAGAATTACCAGTTAGAGCAGCAAAGCCGTAAGCCCACAGTTCCGAAATTCTCAAATCTCGTTATCTTCAACCCCATGAAAATTTGAACCTTTTTATTAGATCTTAAAAGCGAAAATAAAATTGAGCTCCACTCTCGGCACGTTTTGCCGCATTTTTCGCTAGTCGGAGCTATTCCCTAAAGTACCAATGATCACTAACTTTAGAACTACGCTTGTTTTTTAAAAAGGCTTTCTTAGAGAACTGCAGCAGCGAAAATAAGATCACATCTCGTACTCGATGTACATTTTTTGCTTTGCACATATAGGAAGGTCATGGATCCTCTTTCAGCAGAGTATTAGTTTTGTTTTACATAAGAGATTTATGTAAGTCTGAAGCTAAGTTTGATTTTTGCAAAAATCTTCATAAAGTGCAGGAACAGCGAAAAAAGAACTACGCTTTCAGGTGTAGTAGCGGATTTATTCATTAATATCAAGTGGAATTAAAAGCTTAGAGTAATAGACCGCTTGAACAAAGTCTCATCTACGACTCTAGCATAGAAAATCCATAAATCTCTATGGAACACGTAGAAAATTTCCGAAAAGCTAACAAAAAGATGTTTTTTTGAGACAACATTTAGACCGCGGAGAGCAGCGAGATTCAAAGGACGCGTGACAATGAGTACCGAGGGTGAGATTTGATTTTGCTTCAGCTACGTCAAGGCCCTAAGAAAACCATTCTGAAAACGAACTGCAGTGCTGATATCGCCGAGACCTAAGCTGTCGAATGACTACCTGAAATCTGAAAAAGGAAAAAATTTCTATACTGTAACTGTCGAAAAACTATTGCAGTTTGTACACCGAGTATCAGAAAGCCCAAAAATCTCAATGCAATGAAAAAAACGAAGCATCTAAATCAAAAACAAGTATTTCTACATAGAACCAGTAGCCACTTAAAACCAACCTCGTAATCATCGGCCACTCTACTTCTTCCATGTTTTCTTTAGCCCACGACAGCCACACCCGATGAAGCTTCAGGGAAATTAACCTAGAAAAGAAAAACGAACGACTTTGAGAAGACGTAGATTTCCAAAACAAACTGAAAATTGTAGGTATATAGTGAATATCAGAGCATTCCTTACGTTTTGGCACTAGAACAATGAACATCAATTTTATTAACCAGAAATGATTGAATTTGCACAATTTTTACATCGTTCAACTGTGCATTTAGTTGCGAACATTTTGGTATACAACTTGCCTAAACTTACTTCAAAATGGAGCCGCCTTGGGAGGAAATTTGCTTGCTACTCATGCACGAATGGCGCGTAAGAGAAAATGCTACTGAATCGACGCACAAGAATAATGATGCTCGCGGCGATGACATGACTGCAAAAACGGACGACTAGAAAGAAGTTAGCGAAGTTTAGAGTTAGAGAGAACAGCCCGAAGAATATGTCTAATTTGGGGCGTCCACAGAAAAATCCACCGACTCCTAGAGGAAGACGTGTTTCAGACCTCCGTGGTCGGTAAAGTGGTACCATAGTTGCCTGCGAGGATAATAGCACTGATATGTCACATCGGTATGCTACCGTGAGTCATTATGAATACCAGATATGCCTTCAATAATCTAAGACGAAGCTAGAGGTCGAAGACGAATGCATGACGTATACCTCAAGAACCGATCAACGTTAAGAGCTTCATCCTTTTCTTTTCTACTGCCTCTATAAAGTTTTACATAAAAGGATGAGTGGTGGAGGAAATGTTCCTTGGTGGTGTAGTGATAGAACGCGCTCTTGGTATGGGTGAAAGGAGGGTTCAACTCCCGCCTGAGGTCGAGTTTTTGCTAACCACTCAATTCCCCTTGGTGTATCTATGAACTTCGAGGAGTGACGATTGTGACAGAAAGACAAATCACACGTCACACCGAAGCATTCTCATTTGTTAATCCTCTTGGTTCAGTTGTACTTGGTTATTTTTGTACATTCTTCGTTTGCCTCTAGTATTATAGGATCTAGACTTTGACCTGAACTCAGTACAGCAAGAAATTTAAACGGGTTGACTGGATATGAAGAGGAGGAGAATAATATGAAAGAGCACTTTCTGCATTTTCATGGCAACAAGAAAAAACACATCACATCAAGGACTTTTTTCTCAGTTTGTAGATGATATGGGAAGCATGGTGGATGTTGTTTTCTCCCCACTTCAGCACATTATCATTGTCCGGAAGTGCCGCTTCTTCCCATTTATCGATAAACAACACTCCATAAGGGATGAAAAAACGTTAGAGCTCCCAGTGATAGATGCACCGTGCAATTCGACTTCGTCAAGTACCGCTTAAGGTGACTGAATGCACACCTGACCTTTACAGTGACCACCTGGTAGCCAACCAATGTATCAAGTTAGAATTTCTATCCCCTTAGACCAAATGTGTTAGGAATTCACCGTCCCAGGGCGAATAGAGGGCTTGGTAACCCTCGAGCGCGACTGGACCATTAACATGTGTGCTCTCTGGGAATCCCCAACCACTGCGCCACAACCACCCCAGCGGCTCTATACAAATCAGTATTCTGTTGAGGTAATATATATGCATAATATCCAATCAGTGCACGCTATTAACTATTCACTCCAGAATGAACTACCTAAAACTTCAGCGCGTGGCCACTTTGCCCAGAGGAAGCAAGGTGTAATGATGAGTTAATATGGCTAAAGGACCATCTGGTTATTACTGTATGATGTGAACAGATAATTCAGGCTACGAAGATGAGATATTGTGATGATTAGCAAAGTGATTTTTGCTTGCAGATAGTGAAAACACAATGACACTATAATGAGCTTTATTGAAGATATTACAATCGAATTGTAATTGAGAATTTTTAAAGATAAAATGTTCACAAACATTTTCAAAGCTGTTTAGAGAATTATTTTGATTTTCCTCCCAAAAGAACAAGTACACACTCCGTTACTCATCTGAGATAACACTGATCTATTTATGCGAGAACACACCTCATTTAAAACAACGGTGTGCAATTCACAGTGAAGAAAAGAAACTTTCACGTCGAGTTAGGGCTAAGGTGACTATCTCTCCAACACGAAGCTCTTGTTTCCCATCTATCCAACGTCGAGGAGCGGAATCTTCGGAAACTGCTTTAATATTGTCGACTGTGAAAACAGCTTCATCATGTACCATGTCTGAACACGAGAAACGACTAAGCAAAAGGATAATCTTTGCTTCGAAGTAGCAAATTCATTCTCATAGATAGCAGACGCGTGATGAGTTCCATATATGCTACAAAACAGAACGAAATAAATGTGTCCACATACTATTTCGAGATTTCCTCAATATGTTGAATTGAGTATTTGTGATCAACGAAGTCAGATCAGCCTCCAGTCCAACCATCTGTACGTCCAGCCCTATCGAGAACGGCTTATTTCGGAACGTAGTTTACACGTCGTAAAAGGATCCCAAGATTTTGCTGCGTTCTTGCTGCAAACAGATAGATGCACATAGATTTATACTATGTACGAAAAGATTTCAGTGAGCAGTGGAACAGTGCAATGATCACTGATGTGGTCTATGAAGAAGCAAGTTCATAAACATGGCACTGGGATGATCCCCCTGAACACTCCCTTGTGGTCAATCAGTAAACGTCTTAGTAACCGCATCAGAACCACTACCTCTAGAAATACAAGGTGATTCGTCGCAGCTAGCATTCTGCGGCACTCACAAGAAAAGAGAGATCCTCAAACAGCAGAAGAAACAGCACATAAACTCTTCGAAAGCCTTTCTGAGGAACGACGAGTGCAAGGAAGCGAATCGAATGTGAGAAGCGCTCGGATACGCATAGCGAATTCTGATGACGGATCAGATAAATCAATAAGAAAGGTGAACAGTCAAGGCTGCTGAGTGAAATGCAAAATTTTGAACTCAGGGAGATCTGCGCCCTAAGTTTAAACTCTGATAAAGCTAAACGATAAAGATCTCGGCGTCGATCAATTGCTGAGAGGTGCGCGATGCATTCGTCTTGAATTTCCAACTTCGTTTGAGGTGACTGTATGCATGTAGACTTAGTAGTGGCTTCAGCTGAACAAAGTCGGTGCTGCTTATCCTCCTTGGCAAGTCTGAGACTAATCTGATACCAATTTACCGACCCCTGAGGGATGGACGGCTTGGTGAGCCATAAGCGCGAGATCGAACCACTGACCTCGTGTGCTAAGCAGAGCACCCCTAACTACTGCGCCACAGCTCTGATAGCGTTAGCAAAAGCCCCTAATATAAGTCAAAAGCGGGTTCGAATCCCACCAGGAGCCGAAAGCCTTGCATGTCACTCAGTACCTTTACCCAGACATTTATATCAACAGAACCCTTCAATAAGTGCGATCGATTGTATTGTACCCATCATTGTACCCTACAACGACAAACACCATCAATCACGTCTTATACAGAACGACTTCTCCGAAATCGACGAATTCGGCGTGACTTGTCGCTTATAATCCGCTTAAAGAAAAAAAAATTGGAAATCTCGATGCCTTGAGAGCAAAAAGCACCATTTTCACATTAGAAATTCGAACAGATTACCAAAATTCGACGCTAACGGGAACCTTCAAAGCAAAAATTCTTTTCCGTTATCCGATATTTCAGCAGTCGTAAGATGTTACAACTATATAGCCACCTATGATGAATGATGCGCAAAACTGTGGATTCCGAACGAGATTGAACTCGCATTCCATCTTTTCGTCGGCGCATGACAGCCACTGCACTACCGAAGTAATGGTCCCGCTATTACTCTTTATCACTTCGGAATGAGCTCAGCTGCTGCATTGACTAACCCACTATGCAGCGCAATCGTTCAAATTCCACGCAAAACTTCGAGGTTTTGTTCAACCCGTTGAGTCCCTGGTGTCCTCCATGGAGAATACTGAACGCGTCGATGATATAATCGTCATCAAGTGTTTAAATGCACAAAAGCGACTTCAATGAAGGTTCATCTTTGTAGAAAAAACGCCTAAGAGTTGAGAAATTTCCTATGTTCCAACAGGAAAAACCATATCATTGCGGAGAGTGACTCATTTTCAACAGTCATATAACACATTTTTTTTTTCTGAGCCCATATTTTCATAGTCATTCGATAGTTTGAGAAATGCCGATTTTCATACTGAGCCTAATTTGTAAGAATACCTTCCCACTACGCCTAACTGGTCAACTCTGGGCTCAAGGGTTTAATGTTTTCAGCTCACCTTCCGGAAGGAAGCAATACACAAGGAGTCTCGTATGGATTTTATTGAAACGTTAAAAACTCAGCTGTAATTGTGTACTTACGACCAGTACGCCCACAGCACGGCTTTCTTCTATCATTGTGGGTCGTGCTGGTTATGATTTCGAGTTTCGACCCAAAATCATTCCGTCGTTCTTATCAGTTTCGTCAACATCTGACTCTACTCTATTTCTTCAAAAGCATGACACCTCAACAATAAGTGGGTCACCCCACTGCAAAGGCATCCCATGGATCGATCGGACAAGGAAGGCGAAGTGCCTAACGGCTGCGACACCCGTATTCCGCGAAGGATCACCCGTGTTCGACCTCCAGCAGGTGAAACTGCAGAAGAAAGACGTCATCAACGAGCATCGACTCGAAGTGTGTCGTACGAAAGTCTGTGCAAACTGTCTGTACCGACGCGCATGAGTGAAAGAAGGAACAATGGTTCGTCACTGTGCGCGTCTGGAGGACAATTTCTGTCATTCACACATGGAAAAAGCTAAAGTTGTCGTTTCAGTTCAAGACAACGTGTCGAAACTGGTCGACTCCGTCAACCGTAGGGCATTTCCAGAGCCAAGCAGCAGTGATGAGTGGCGTTGCTAAAAAAACACTTCGCAATCCAGAACCACGAAAAAGACGAAATGCAATCAAATGCGTAGCACCATTAGAAGAGCAGCACATCTACTTGCACCTCGAGAATTGGGAGACACAAGTGACATAGGACGTACTAGGCCCAACACTAGATGGCGATGCATATCAACACCATAGTGAAGGCAGCCGAATGAAACTGAAGAAATCTTACAATGAAGACACACGAAGCAAACGAATACATTCAAAACGGCGATGTGGTTTTCGCTTACGAGCAGATAGACAGTTATAACTTCCTAGCCACTCAAAAGAAACTACAAACACAATCAGTTTTGCACAGCATTCGACAGCGAGACTCACAATAATTCCCCTAATCCTAGTGTACTTGAAAAGTTGGAAACTTCACTAGATAAGGTGCTTTATTATTTCTTTCTATTTGAACACTCTCATGACAAATTTCTGTATCTCGCCTAATTCCAGTCTATCCATATAGCCTCAGTGAGACCATCTGCAGGTGGTTGCGGTTGTTCATCACCACATAAGAGATCTGATTCCTCACCTGTTTCCGATGTATATCATTCTCCACTACCTATGTGAGTAGTTTTTTCTCTACATGATTCATTTCAGTGCATGGCTTATTTTAATATTTATAGCTCTCACATGTGAAGAGGAGTCGACTACTTCCGGACAAGCGAAGGCTAACACCTCGACAAAACATTGGATTGCTTGTTGTGTCGATGGAGTTTTTGGATTTTGTGTGCACTACTGTATGTATTGACTATCTCTTTCGTAAAAGTTGCTATAGACTGTGATCAAAAAGGGTCAACTTTTTGTACACTATTGTATAAGTTCTTTGAACAATCTGTACGACGAATAATGTATGCCTAGAAAAATATTTCGGATACAAGGTCTTAATATCGAGAAAAAACCCCAAAACTAGGTTGCAAACTTTCTCGCTAAACGATGAGTGGTTAAAGGAGGTGCCGTCGCTCAAAACCCCGCATCACTTTTTTGACAACAGGAGGTGTCCAAGGAGAGGTAAAGCCAAGGCGCAGGAAAAAAGCGAGCCTTACAAACTGTACATGCCTGGTTCCAGGAAGTTGAGTGTAAAAGAGATAAGTATCTCAGGCGATCACAAGAATGAGGACTGAAAATTTTGCACTCCAAAAACGACGGCATTCCTTTCTCGAGGGCGTCGTTTTTCTTATAGACAGTGCGGATTCCTAGGACAACAAGATCTACTAGGAATTTTAAAGAACTGATCAATTATCAATTTGTTGGTAATGGGCGCTAAGGAGGCTTCTTCAGATATTAAACCGGGTACCAAGATCCCCATTTCGTGCTATAAATTGGCTACTACTAATAGTTTAATGAAAGAGCTCTGTGATTCGCGAAGAAAAAAATGGAGATTATCAAGACGGCTGGTCAGTTCTAATTTCAAAGAAAAAGTTTACAAGACACCCTACTGTAAAATTCTATCCTTTCCCGGCAACAATGTGGCCTCAAATCAATATTTCAATCCACAATTACCAATAAATAGCGGAGAAGTTCAAATGGGCAATGGCTAACCACTCTGAGTGCAGAAAAGGATGTTCTCTTCGTTTTATTGGAATGCATCACAAAGGCCTATACAGAAAACAACCTTCGCATTAGTCACTACTGAGGCTACAAAAACATAATTGAAGGAGAAACGAAGGAATATGGTATGGATCATTCCTTGAAAACGACATCACGAAGACCTGAAGAAGCGCTTGCAAGGTTACGTCAGGAAACGTGAAGAGGGACCATCTAAGGATATAAGTAAATAGTATGGATGGCTTGCTGAGCACGGGATATGGGATCTAACCGATGACCAGGTATGTGTTGCTGGGTATCTTTAAGCACTCTGTAGTGTACTACACAGTATCTTTATCCACTCTGCAGTGTGCAAAGACCTAACATGCGACTGAGTTTCAAGAAAAAACCAAAAACAACAAAGTTCATAGTCAGTGGATAGACCAACAGGTGGCCTGAGGAGAGATAACACAAGTATATTGCTTGAATTCTAAAGATTGAATTCCTTCCAACTACTCTAACGCAACAATTGTCGCAGCAGATGACCTAGCGCATGCAAAGCTCTCACACATAAAGGATGTGAACCCCTTTCTGAAAGCCGAGCTTATGTATTAGGTGCCTTTAAAGTCTCAACCTGAGATTCCCCAATATTCGTGTCAACCATAGACTCTAGCAGTTATCATGCTTGTGCAGCTTTACTTCAAAATTCAAGGGGTTCCTGTTTACTCTTCTAATTTTTGTCATGCTGCTTAGTCGTTGTAAAACCATCGACCGAGACACTTGGAGCTCCATATCAGTGAACGATACAAAAGTGGAAATCGATGGAAAGGCACGCAATGTTCATGGAAGGAACCAAGGATGCTCCTCGAAACTTTTCACATATTCTCTACGAAAGTCTCTTGAGATTGCAGTTCAAGGTACGTCTTGTTGGAAAAGATTGAGAACCACATGGAACAGAATTGGAAACGAAAAGAGGCTTTTTGCTACTTGAAGATGCTTGAAACCAATTTTTAATAAATTAGAAGTATAGCTTATTTATCATAAGACTAAAAATATCTACAAATAATGAAGTTGCCGAGTTCAGCGATAAGCGGGGTTCACAGGAGTGTTAGAGTTCATTAGAAAACACTAGTCTCTCGTTACAACTCTGTGTTGCCGGTGTTTCAAAACACCCTTCCATAAGGCTGTAGCATTCAGAATAAAATTTTATTTCTCACTCGCTTTTGGTCTACACTTTTAGCACGACTATAAATCGCCTGAAACATATAAAGCATATCACAGTGTAAAGAATTTTACGTAATATGAGAATCATACGTTTTTTCCAAACTTTCTGTCGATGTGGTGAAAAAAATTATCACTGAAATAACAATATTTGCCGCCGTTTCGATGCGTAGTGTGATAGATCACTATTGAGCTACGAGGTAGTGAGGCGATTACTCTACTAACAAGTCGTCGCTGTAGCTTCGCTTCACATTTTGCTCAGCTATGAACCTTTTCGGCGACTTTGGTTACATGCCAACTCACGAAGCGGGGGGATCAATCGTTTTTGCAATATTGTCACTCAATTGGGGATTCTTTCACTGCATCGATAGAAATCTCAGATACAAACACAGATTCTGATAGTAAAGCAAATTCTTCACACGCTCATATGCTTTTCGTGCTCTCTGTGATTCATACGCGTGATAGAAATAGAGGCGAAATTTGAGTGTGAAACGAAATATTATCTTGAATGCAAAAGTTTTATGTAAGTGTGTTTCAAAAAAACCGGCAACGTAGAGTAGTAGCCAGAGGTTTAAGCTTTCTAATGAACACTATGCTACTATGAAAAGATCTTGTTCAATGAATGAGATCGGCCTCAAAAGTTGTCACCCGCCTAACATTTAAGTACCAAAAAATCTTTACTATAGTGGCTAACGTTTTAACTTAGAGAACTGAGTGGTGAGCGAAAACAATAGAGCACGCGTCCCCGGATAGTATGAAACGCGGGTTTTCCGCCTGAGGCCGTCGTTTTTGCTCACCACTCAATTCTCTAAGTTATATAAGTAACATCATAACACTGCGAAAAAAGCATTAGAAATGCTATTATTTCGAAGTATTATAGCTAACGTTTTACACAAGAGACTATCGCTGTATGCTTATATAACAGCTTTAAAGCGTCTAATTGAAATGCGCATTGCATAATATTCCAAAAAATGTTGTACAAGCATTGTGGTTATGGCTAAATGATGAGGAAATACCCTGAGTGCGATTTATGAGTTGTTCGGAAACTTCATGTCGTTTTGGTTTTCTAGTATGACTTTTGCAATGAAATTGCACGATTTTGGTCTTGTTCAACTCAATATTTCTTTGAGCACATTTTGGTATACAACTTCATTGTATCTGCTTTGAGGCGGAGCTGTCGTGGGAACAAATTCGCTTACTTCTCATGCGCGAATGGCGCGTAAGCGGTAATGTTGGTGAGGCGGCACACATGATTAATGGAACTGGGGCGATGATACGGGGAAAGGAACGGTTAGGAAGTGGTAAGCGAAGTTCAAAGGGGGAGAAAACACTTTGGAAAATCAGTAGTGCCCGGGGCGTCCATAGAACAATCCATTAACTCCGACGGAGTGTTTCAGATCAGTTACACGACTGTCTGGGGGTCTTTCTCGCTGGACAAAGCTTTCCTCACAGACACTTAGTAATCATTTAAAAGCTTAAATCTCTGCGATTTCAACAGTATGTTTGGTTTTG
>JAHQIW010007007.1:0-25894 GCA_019055375.1 Parelaphostrongylus tenuis | reverse complement strand
TGACTTGAACGCTTAAAAATGGCAGCCAATGCGACTTAGGCTTTTTATAGGTGAATTCTATGTACTCTGACTAATTATTTAGCAACTCAAAACATTTACCTGTCTCCTCCTGCGTTGAGCAGACGACAAAACAATTATCTATATACCTATAGTAGAGTAATGACCGTAAATCGGTTATTGGGGCCTTTATTTTTGACATAGAAGCGATAGCAGGGGTCGGAGTTAGTCGTTGCCACATTGTCAGCCTCTGATCTGCCGAAAATAATTCCCAGACCACCTGGAAAATGAGCAGTTTAGGCACTCTTTTGAAAGAGCCATAACCTGCCGAATGGTGAGTCATTCTTGATTTGCGATTCTGTTAAGTCAAGCGCTAAGGTAGCCCTATGCAAAAAATTCGAAAATCTTTTGAGCAAGTTGCGTAGACCAGCTTCATCAACGAAACACCACAGCACCGTTAACAAAAGCTTTAAGAGCCAATCCAACATCAATAGTGTGCCAGATCAATCAAGGGTCCCCGTGTTAGGAAGCGTGACTCTCCTCGATAATGCTCGTTCACTCTAGAAATCGGCTCAAGTTTCTCCCCGGCGCAACTCATTTCAAGGAAACGTCGACTTCGTTATAAGGCCAGACTAGAATCAACGAACAGACACAAACCTTTAAAATATAGGGGCAACACCAGCACCAGATTTTCCTCGAGCGTTCTTTAAGCAGCAAGGCCTCAAGAACAAGGTGGATATCAATTTTCGCATATTTTCAAACGAAAGTCTTATAATTCTCAAACACTACCGCGGAAAAATGTTTAGTTCCGACTTAACTCAGCGCAGAAAAACGACATGCGACAGGTACGGGAGCTGATAAATTTTGAGACAACTAGATTATCAAAATATTTCAAAAAAAATTATTCTTTTTTTGGAATTATTTTGAATGTTTTTTACAAGGTTTTAGAATCAGTCGATTTAATGGATAAGTTTTTGGTCTAACAGCCAAAACCATCGACTGATGGTGATAGACCAGTGTCATTGTACACTATGCCATCACCACATACCACATACGCCTCCCTCCTTGCTACAATGCAGGGCTTAATGTGGAGCGGTGGTCACTGACGAGGAGGACGAACCTCCGAAACACCGGTGTATGGCCCTGGCGTACCAACCTCGTTTAGGCTAAAAGCATTCTTTTTTTTTTGGAATTATTTTGATTGTTTTTTACGAGGTTTTAGAAACAGTCGATTTAATGAACTAGATTATCAGTTAATGGCGAAGGAGGAGAGTTTGTAATAATTGCGAATCAGATAGATATTGCGATAACAAAGAAACACCTTGAAAACACCACACTTTATCGTCAATCATCGGATAAGGGAATCCAAAAACGATCTAGAAAATTGAACAAGGAATGGGTAAGAATAGAAAGATTCACTCGCTTATCAAATCACTGAATCCAATGTTACAACTGTGTTGTCTCATAGTAAAGGACTGAACGCTTGCATAAACATGCTTAACATTTCCGTAAGGCCGAATCCTCGAATGGGGTTGTATCAAGAGCGACGTCAGCTCATAATGATGTCATGACGGTGAACAGAAATTCCTACAACAGTAGGTGATATATGCGGAAGCACTTTTTCATTAGACGGCGCGGGAAGAAAAATACGACCCTTCTCGTTGGACAAGAGCTTTTCACAAAAGTATTTGCAATCAGTCGAAAGCTCAAATCTCGGGATATTGCGTTGCATTCCCTTTTTTTGAAGGCCTCTTTATAGCGCTGTAGTATCCGCTATCTAGTAGGGAAGTGGAGACACAATAATAAAAGGAGGCAAAGTGGGTTGTTCTCTAAGCCATTTACAGCCGATTACATGCGGCTGTCATTAATTATATTAAATAGCAGATTCCTTCATGGTTCTAGACTACGATTTATACTTTCTCTGAGAGATCTTCAGTTTTCCCGAGGTTTTCTATGTCGATGGCTAACGTAGTTTTCGACTGCCTTTCTTGTTTTGTTAATAGATCGAAGTTCTAAAATGAGGTTTTAGAACAGCCCATTAAAGCACAATATCTGATGAACCCTCTGAGCTCCACGTTTACCAAATATGAGGTCAACGATGAGGTATATGAGGTTTTCGTCGGAGTCATCTTCACCTCCATCACCTCACCGGTCAATGACTGAGCGTTTCGCGTATCTAAGTCGTCTATATTGCTGCCTATTTTTGTGTTTCAGTGAGATAATACGTATTGGAGTAATACATCAAGTATCATGCTTTCATTCGTAATCATCAACGTATGCATTACTAACCTTAAGCGTCCAATCAGAGTTCGCTTTCGCGTGCTATGTCATGCCATAAAACTCATCCGATAACAATCTTTGCAAAGCAACGGGAAGTTCGGACGAAAATATGTGCAGCACAGTAATGGCTAGAGTTTACATAGGCGCCAAAGTGGCTACTAATGATAACGGGTAGCGCCTAGTTGCATAAGATTGTGCTCTTATATTCGCATGTGATGTTAGATACAATCAGCGAGGCTTTGTGACTTTGTCTAATCTCTTATTGAAGGCTGCTCTGTTGAGTAAGGAAACTGTGCTCCTGAAGCTTCTGGTCACGGAGCGCAAATGGAGCACAATACAGATACCTTGGAAGAACATGGTCCAAGAAGAATAGACAGTGTAAAAAATTCGAAACATTGAAATCTCGGCAGCGACTTCAATTCGATTATGTTCAATGCCGACTTGTGTTCCTCGCACCATTTCCGTTAACTGGTGATCGTTCATAGAGCTGATAGTGTATTGCATGATTGGACAAATGAAACAAAGTGCCTTGGATGGTGTGGCGAATAGCATATGAAGGCTCGATAAGCACAACTGTGGGTTTAATTTGCATCTTAAATTAGTAGTTTTTCTGATATCTCATCGCTCTCATGGTTGTACCTCACATCGTGCACTGCATGATTAGGAAAATGGTAGTTTAATAGTGAAAACATAGAACTCCTTTTCATTCAATCACTTTTAACGGCGCTATGATATTACAAATTAATGTAAAGTGATGTGCAAATTTTTGCGTCAGTTGGGACTCGAACCCACATTTTACCGTATCCGTACGGCGCGTACTCGAACCGCTGTACTGCCGACGTTTGTTTTGACTCCACTCTTTCTCCACTACGTCTCGTAGTGTCGAGTAGTGTCAAAACAAGGGATGGCATCTATGTGTCGGCAACCAGCCGTCAACAATGTGGAGCCCCCGGATAGGGTGAAATGTGGGTTCGAGTCCCAGCTCACGTGAAAATTTTGCACATTACTCTGCATCAGCAGGTATAGATAAAACGTAGTCCTTGGTTCAGTCTCCCATCCAGGCTAACCAAGTAAAATTCATTCAGGTTCTATGAACAGCAAAGAGATAGGAAATAGTTGCTGACGTTGTAGAGTCTTTATTCTCATACAGAAATGAGATCTTGACAGATGTCCAAAACGTGACTACAAATTTTTCTGCTCAGCATGAAGAGCCAAATTTATGTCTGCATGAATTTAAGACCAATGTTCTTCAATTGTTCTACGCTTGCTGTGACCAATTTTATGATTGATTGCGGATGTATTACCACCTCGGCTGTCTTGCTTCTAATGATAATATGCTTTTTCGTTACGAAGAAATGTGTAGACATTCGTGAAGGAATTTGTTGAGCACGTCTGCTAAAGTAAGTGCTTTCTGTTCCTCTTAGGTAGCCATTTGTGTGGATAAAAACTTGTCACTTTAAGACTTCATGCCTTTCTATAATTGTGCTATTCTGCTAAAACATGTAGTACAGAAGCAAATATATCAGTTTACAGTAGAAGTTTGTGTGGTTATTTGAAACAAACAGTTTGGGTTTTTCAAGTGAACGTTTCTTTTCTTACTAATTACATAATTGCTATCTGAGCTAACTTATTACGTGGCTTGTTGAATGTGCTCTTGTACAGCTCGATACACGCATTTCGACCTTGACAGTCTCGTCAGACGGGCAGAACTCCTCGTCTTTTAGCCAATCCTCTTTGAGGTGGTTCAATCGCCGCACTAAGAGTAGGCGACGACGAACGATTTACACTGCACTAATGTCAAGTGAAAATCACTAAAATAGCAGTTTGTACACTCGATTGTTCTTGTCTTGATTATTTGAAATAGATTATAACGGTATAATTGACGGTTAAATTATATGACGGTACTTAACATTATAATTATATAACGGTAAAATCTATTTAAAAGTACCAGGCAAGAGCATTCCAGTGCACAACATTGCAGCTTTAGTTATTCTCCTTGACAGCAGAGCAGTATGACTCGTTCGTCGTCAACTACTCTCAGTGGGGGAATGGAGCACCCACAGAGGATTGACTAAGAAGATGAAGGGTCCTTCCGACTGACGAGACTGTCAAGATAGGAACACATGTATCGGACTGTACAGGAGCCCATTTAACAGACCACATGCCAAATTAGCTCAGGTAACAATGATGAGATATGTTGTAATTTGAGCGTGGTCTTAAGATTCTCAAAATAACAATAATAAATTATCAAATTTTGTCATGTATAATCTGGAAAAATGCTCTTCACCCTTTTTATATTCTAGAAAACAAACTTATCATTATTTAATTAATGAATTTATTTGAGCATATGCGCTTGTTTTCAATGGTGCGGTCAATTCAATCTTCTGTTTGCTCTAGGACGTTGATGTTATCAGCTCTGTACTGAAATCTGACAATCATTTCAATCGAGGTGTTGCTAGTGTCGATCAATCGATGGTCGATGGCTCGATCTCACGCTTAAGACTCACCAAGTCTTCCATTCCTTCGGATTCGGTAAATAAATGGAAGACTTATCTGGAAGGAAAGATGGATTCACTGATTCAATCAATCCTTTGAAAACCGCGATTCATTACGTGAGCCAAATATGCATTCAAGACCTCAAACGAGTTAAAGAACTGGGGACAAATGGCCCACTGCGCATCCCTCAAAAATTGATCGACGTCGGGAGTTTTTTGGCTTTAATTTGTTTGATCACCGTGTCTTCTGAGATACTTACGCGGTCATCATTTCCCAATGAATATTACGACATTTTTCCACCTATCGTTTTCATCGGTTATACAACCTACCTATACTCTTCGAGAAGACTGATGTATCGATGATGAAGGAGTTCGTTACGTGTGTCGAACTCACTTCAAGCCGTATTTTCATTTTTCACAACATCAGGATCAGGTCGGATTTTTTCATATATGTTATGGCGAGAAAGCAATACATGCATTCATTAGTACAAGAGAAAATAATAACATTTCTGAAAAGAGTGCCCTCATACAAACCGATGCGGTGTATTGCCAGCTGCTCACATTTCGCTTAATCATTATTCGAGTTCGTTCTGATATATCCGGTATCTACAAAATTATTTCAGATTTTGGTTCTATTCCATTAGACGGCACGGGATGAAGAAACGATCTCTCTCGCTGGACAAGAACTTCTCTTGAGAATGTTAAATTTTATTCAAAAGCTCACTTGTGCCTTGTTTCTAAGAACATTCTTATATACCGCTGTAAAATTCAACATAAAACTACGTTTCACATCGGCAGCGCAATTGCACTGTTATTCCACTGGAAACACGAAAATCATGTCATCGCGTAGAGGAAATCTCGTAGTATTAGAGTCACACGCATTAACTAGAGTATCTTTCGATGTGCAGAAAAATTTCAGAATGGAATGACAAAAGTTGCACTTTACATATGACACTCCAACGTACTTCAATCGATCTATTTCGAGCAGCCACATCAAGTCACAGAAACCACGCTCGACTGTAGATTTGCCGGTAAATAAACGCACCAAAGAAATTGAACTTGATCCCATTTTCCCTCTTACACTAGTGAAACAGTCTTTCCAGAAAATAAGCACAATGTTGGAATCGTGGGAATTCACGCTATCGAAAGATTAACATTAATCTAAAGTAAGAGCTCTGTTCTGCGAGAAATATGCGCTTTGGAGACCTCAAATTCACTTTGACTGAAGCGTTGTTAAGAGACATTCTCGAAAACGGGCTACGTCTGCAATAGCCAGAGAGTTAAGTTTTGAATGATTACTAACAATCACAACGATTTCGCAACAACAACAAGCAGCAGTCAAGCAGAGTGTCATACTGTGGTCTCGGTGGCGTTGTGTTAGTACGCAAGCCGGTATAGATATAATATGGATAATGTGGATCACCTGTATCACCTGTCGTCCCATTGATCGTCGAGTGACTCGAGCGGGTACCAGCAACTCTTCCATTTTTTCCTATCGCGTGCAAGAGTAGCCCAGTGGGTCCTTCTTGCTCTAGGAATTCGCTGAGCATCATATCTTTCTTCCATCGCTTTCGTGAAGAAATCGGACCAACGGGTCAGTGGTCTTCCTTTAGAGCGCTTGACGTCCCGAGGAATCCAGTCGGTAACGGCTCTCGTCCATCGGTTGTCGTTGAAGCGCATCACGTGTCCGGCCCACCTTATCTTCGATATCGTGGCGTGTAGAACGGCGTCTCTGATTTTTGATCGTTGACGTAGGTCGGAAGTTTGGATCCTTTGTCTCATTTGCGAAATACGAGATACTCCTAGCATCGACCTTTCGACTGCGCGTTCGATAACGGCAAGTGATCTTTCATCCTGCTTACGTAGCGGCCAGGTTTCTGCTGCATACGTTAGGGCAGGGATAATTGTCGAGTCGAAAAGGTGGGCACGGAGTCGGATGTTCTTTGTCCTCTTCACTACATCTTCGATGCTCTTAAACGTTCCCCAAGCCGCTCGTTTCCTCCTGCTCAACTCTGGGGCTAGGTCGTTCATCATGTTGATTTCACGACCTAGATAGATGTAACTGGAGCATTCGGAAATTGTCGTTCCGTTGAGCGTGAATGGGGCATTAGAAACCCATCCGTTCCTCATGAACATTGTTTTCGTTAGATTCAGTTGAAGACCGATCTTTCCACAGGCGTTGTCGAAATCAGTCAACATTCGTTCCGCTTGGCTGATGTTTGGTGTTATGAGAACGATATCGTCAGCAAAGCGAAGATGGTTTAATTGTCGACCGTCAATTTTCACTCCCATTTCGTCCCATTCTAAAGTTCGCATGACGTTTTGTAAGGTGGCAGTGAATAGTTTTGGCGATATTGTATCGCCTTATCGCCTTATATACCTAGAAGTGATAAGGACAATAAGAGGAGAAGAGCATTGTTATTCACCGTCGGTGAAGATATGAAGATATAGTTACTGTTGGCACAAAATTTTAATAATCACTATTTCTTCGAAATGATATGAACGGTGGAGAAAAAA
Organism: Parelaphostrongylus tenuis; assembly: GCA_019055375.1. Taxonomy (NCBI): domain Eukaryota; kingdom Metazoa; phylum Nematoda; class Chromadorea; order Rhabditida; family Metastrongylidae; genus Parelaphostrongylus; species Parelaphostrongylus tenuis. The sequence goes on along the minus strand of JAHQIW010007007.1, from coordinate 18,605 downwards.
CTATAAAAAGTAAGAAACTGCGATATCGAACTTCATCTCAGTAGAACTAGCCTCCAAAATACTTTCATCCGCTTTATGAGAACTGAGAATTGAAGTGCCAACAGAGAACCGTTTGCGCCTGTTTTAAGACGCACCTGAATATGAACTCGTCATGGGTAGAGAAAATCTAAAATGATTCTAGTACACTAACTTGAATATTTTCAACTTCTCTCATACGGAGGGAGAGAGACACTCGTCGATTTTCTTCGTTCACATCTTATTTGTATACCTGGGCGGCCGATCTTCATAAATTGTGTTGACTCCAGCACATTCTTCATTTGCTCCTCGCGCCAGCTGTCCATGGTGGTGGTCTGATTCGAGCATGGTGGCTGGCGCGAGTTTCGTACTCGCAATCTGTAAAATATCGGCAACTGGGAGTACAGCTGAATAGTTCTTATTACACACGTCCGCCCAACGTGTAGACGGTTGTCCTCGAGATTAGGTGTAACCACGTGGGTTCCACTCTCAGTTCGTTTGTCCATCTGTCGTCTCATGTTCTTATTATATGACCGGCCCTCGATGTAAATTCTTCAGAGTTATTAGCCACGTTGTTACTGATGAGGTCGGAAGGCCAAAGCGTACGTATAGCACTATATAGGTGCAATTACAGAGCTCACGAAAATCTTTATGTTATCTGATTGATTATTGTTTCCAGTAAAGTTTTAAAAAAAAGTTAAAAAGATAGAAAAAAAAGCGGATTTCTTTTAACATCAAATAGCGAACTGGATTCTACGCAAACTTCATCGCTACAAAATGTAATCATTATTAAAAAGGCATTCATGAATGTATTGATGGCTACAAGATCGCCTAATTATCCTAGAAAACTTTTCTTTTCAACGCGAAAGCTACGTAGTTGAGAAAACAACGCATTTGAACTTTTTTTCATGTTTCTTTCGACGATTATGGATATGTATCGAAAGCACATTCTCTGCAGTAAATGACTTCAAAAAGTAACTTGTACAAAAAACCATTCTGATGAGTGGCCAGAGCAAGCCTTGATGAAATTGCATCCATCCGTTCGAAAAAATTCTATATTTTCATTTCTGTCATGAGAACATGCCATTGCTGAATAATGCGACTAAATAAAGTATTTATTGACAATCCATCTATTCAGTAATCATCGACTTATAAAAACCTCGTGCGAGATCACTGACAAAGGTTGCAGCGATAAGCAATGTTCATAGCAGAGTATGAGTGAATATAGAAAGTCAGTATGTAGTAGAGTCTTTCTATAACTTTATTTAGGCTTCAACTCCCAAATTCTCAATATGTTGTTGATTACAAAATGAATAAATTGTCAATAGATATTTCATTTAGTATTTATCAATCAATCTTGGGTAATGTTGAGTTTTATTGAAAAGTGGCATCTCATTGCAAAATGTTAACAAACAAAATAACATTGATTGACGAAAGTCTTGGTATGTTTGAACCAAAAAGTAACCTTGCTAAGATTTATCCTGTCATATTCAACCATTTACTACCTATTAATACCTTTTAAATCGCAATAAAAATCCAAATTATTCTAAGAAACTACCACATTGCTAGTTCATGACGCTAACCTCAGCGCATGATCACACCGCTTGCCGCGTTAAAAATGAAAGTGATACTCAGCGCGTTAACCACTATTACATCATTTATGTTACCAACGATCTCGTCTCGTATCTGCTCAACAAAAATAAAAAAAAAGAAAACTCTGGAAAATGTAGCTAGCAATATACAAATCCATGCAGTAATTCTCTCGTCTATAAAAATCAACGAATTTTGTTATAGCTCTCTTTCACTACGTTTTCATCGCGATGCAAACACAGCACATTTCAGCTCCGTGGTGATCGTCTTTATGATTGTGAGTGCCTATTGAATGTTAAATGTTTCAAATACACCTGCGAATACATCCAAATCTAACTACACTCATCGTTCAGTGGTTCCCACAGCAAGACGGCGAATAATCTTTCTAAAGTTTGCTCTAAATTTAAATTCACCTTTCGACATTTATGTGAAATCTGCTGTGATAATACGTCTACGGCTATTATCAACAATGATCTTTACCGTCCATGTTGTATTCAAAAAAAAGATAAAGGACTGACAAGCGAATTATAAAAGTGACGACGTCAAAAAAGATTAAAGAATGAAAGGACATGCTTTCAACGTTTATAAATATTTGAGGTATTGCCATGCACTCTTCTTAAAGCTGTGGACTTCGTTCGAGATGACTGAATGCATATCTAGCCATCAAAACGCTCGCGGTGGTCTCTCGCTGCAGCAAAGCAATGCTGCCTATGCTCCCAGACATTTCTTCGACCAGACCGTTGCAATTTATCGACGCTGGAGGGATGAAGGGCTTGGTGAGCCATGAGCACAAGATCAAACCGTCCTCCTTGTGTGCAGTGAAGAGTACCTCAAGCCACTGCGTCAGATGCGCTCGACGTTGTATTTATCACTACTCATTATTCCTTGATATCCACATTCCACGGACCTCCCTCTTTGAGGGATCCCGCCCGGTTAGTCGCGAGGGCACGTGGCGCGTCCCCAGGTGGTGGATAGGGGAATAAAACGCGAACCAAAAGCGACCGTGTGCTTCCCAGAGACGCAGGTGGATTTAGGGGACGAGCTCCCTGCTTCTGCAGTGCCGACTTGACAAAACTCTATTTCTACGAGTCAAGTCGGCCAAAAGCCTGCAATCGAGCGGCTGGGAAGTACATGGGAGGCGGTTAGGAGTCGCCTCCAACAAATAAGCTCCTCCCGCTCCTCCGAGAGAGACTGGCAAGCTACTCGTGAGTACCCAGCCCCAACGTTTAGAGCCTGGCAAGCTACACGTTGGGTATCAAAAATGCCAAAAACAGTAACAAATATGGGCCTCATTCCCCTGACCCCGAAAGAGCCCTTGGTACGGCAGCGCCAGGTAGGACGAGTACGGAGAGGCTGCTAAAATCTCAGGGCCGAACTAGGCTGCCAAGATCGAAACGGACTAAAATGACGATCTGTACCTACAATGCAAGAACCCTTGCTCAACAATCCGCTGTAGAAGATCTGTTGATTCAAGCAAGAAGAATAAGGTACGACGTCATTGGCCTGGCTGAGACGAGAAGGCGCCATCCTTTTCACGCTGTCTATGACACCGGAGAAGAACTGTTCCTTGGAACATGCGATCGCAGAGGTGTCGGTGGCGTTGGCGTCCTCGTCAAATCGAATTTGACCGTGAACATTGATTCGTTCGAACAACTAACAACCCGCATCGGACGATTACGGTTGAAACGATGTGGTTCTATGCCGGCTTTGACCATCTTCGTTGCTTACGCACCAACATCAAGCTATGACGAAGACGAAGTCGAAGCGTTCTATATGGACCTCGAAAAATTCTTCAGAGAAGATCATACATTCTTCAAGGTCATTGTCGGAGATTTTAACGCAAAAATTGGACCTAGAAGAACGTCTGAAGAACGTCACATAGGGACCCACGGACTAGAATGGAATGAACAGGGTGAGAGGCTATCCGAGTTTATCATGACGACCCAAACCATCCATGGTAACTCGCAATTCCAAAAGCCTCTCTCTCAGCGATGGACGTGGGAGTCTCCCAGAGGAGAGTACCATAACGAAATAGATCACATCATAGTAAATCGAAGGTTTTGCCTGACCGACGTCGCTGTTGTTCCCAAGTTCTACACGGGATCAGACCATCGCCTCCTTCGCGCAACGTTCCGATTTTCGAGGAGAGGAGAGAAAGCCGCTAAATTCAAACAACGAAGTCCCAGAACTACCATAAACTGGGATGTATTCAAATCATTAGTCGGCTCTTGGGAAGATACCGTTGTCGACAACATCGACGAAGAATACGATCGACTCGTTGAATATCTTCACGTTGGCGCTAAAAAAGCCGAAAGTCCTAAGGTCACGAAGAGACGCTTGTCTCCGCAGACACTCGAGCTGATACGTCAACGTGGAATCGCACGAGCCGCAGGCAACCGAAACCTTACGTCCGAACTTGCGAAACGATGCAGAGAAGCGATAAAAGAAGACCTTAAAGAGAGAAGAGCAGCAGTTATGGCAGAAGCTGCAGAAGCTGGGAAGAGCATTCGCAAAGCCCAGCGAGGCTTCGCCAACTATAAGACCAAGATGATTGCACTCCGATACCCTGACGGGACACTAACAGCTTCCAGAAGGGCTATGGAGAAAATCATCCACCAGTACTACTCGGATCTCTTCGCTAGCCATGTTCTCTTACCGTCATATAAATTGAAAGAGGACGAATATGTCGTTCCACCGGTCATTCCTTCCGAAATCCGACATGCTATATCGTCGGTGAAAAACAGAACAACACCCGGTCCAGACAGGATTAGACCAGAACACCTGAAGAACCTGCCGCCAGTTCTCATCAACACCCTGGCTCGGCTCTTCACTCGCTACCTGTCAGAATGCAAGGTCCCTATTCAATGGAAAACCAGCAAGACCGTATTGTTGTTCAAAAAGGGAGACCTTCACGACATAGGCAATTATCGCCCAATCTGCTTGCTGTCCGTTGTCTATAAACTCTTTACTCGAGTCATCCTGAACAGGATTGACAGAACACTGGACGAAGGACAGCCATGCGAACAAGCAGGGTTCAGAAAAGGATTTAGTACCATGGACCACATCCACACGATCACAAGACTCATTGAAGTTTCGCGAGAGTACAAACAACCACTCTGTCTCACTTTTATCGATCTGAAAAAAAGCCTTTGATTCAGTGGAAACAGAAGCGGTTATAGAGGCTCTGGATAACCAGGGCGTCCCTACTCGGTACATAATGATCCTTCGTGAGCTTTATAAAGATTTCACGACCAGAATATCTCCATTCTACAACAATATCACCATTGACGTAAGAAGAGGGGTTCGACAAGGCGATACAATATCGCCAAAACTATTCACTGCCACCCTACAAAACGTCATGCGAACATTAGAATGGGACGAAATGGGAGTGAAAATTGACGGTCGACAATTAAACCATCTTCGCTTTGCTGACGATATCGTTCTCATAACACCAAACATCAGCCAAGCGGAACGAATGTTGACTGATTTCGATAACGCCTGTGGAAAGATCGGTCTTCAACTGAATCTAACGAAAACAATGTTCATGAGGAACGGATGGGTTTCTAATGCCCCATTCACGCTCAGCGGAACGACAATTTCCGAATGCTCCAGTTACATCTATTTAGGTCGTGAAATCAACATGATGAACGACCTAGCCCCAGAGTTGAGCAGGAGGAAACGAGCGGCTTGGGGAACGTTTAAGAGCATCGAAGATGTAGTGAAGAGGACAAAGAACATCCGACTCCGTGCCCACTTTTTCGACTCGACAATTATTCGTGCCCTAACGTATGCAGCAGAAACCTGGTCGCTACGTAAGCAGGATGAAAGATCACTTGCCGTTATCGAACGCGCAGTCGAAAGGTCGATGCTAGGAGTATCCCGTATTTCGCAAATGAGACAAAGGATCCGAACTTTCGACCTACGTCAACGATCGAAAATCAGAGACGCCGTTCTACACGCCAGGATATCGAAAATAAGGTGGGCCGGACACGTGATGCGCTTCAACGACAACCGATGGACGAGAGTCGTCACCGACTGGATTCCTCGGGACGTCAAGCGCTCTAAAGGAAAACCACTGACCCGTTGGTCCGATTTCTTCACGAAAGCGATGGAAGAAAGATATGATGCTCAGCGAATTCCTAGAGCAAGGAGGACCCACTGGGCTACTCTTGCACGCGATAGGGGAAAATGGAAGAGTTGCTGGTACCCGCTCGAGTCACTCGACGATCAACGGGACGACAATTGATACAGGTGATCAATTGACAGAGAATTCAACCGTTTGTGGCAACAGCTGTGTTTCACTGCATTAGATGCGGTAGAGGCGAAAAGATAGAATATAACCAAAACAAAAAGGTAAATTTATTGTAGGATGATCTAAGTTTATGCTATTGTATAATGAGGCTACTCACATCTCGTCCTTAGTGAATGAAACAGTGCGATGCACTCAAAATCGACCGGTCTCTTGATCAGAAATAATGAAATACTATTTTGCATACAAAACAAAGGCCAAATCACAGATTACTTATTAGCTCGTTAGCAAACCTTGTACAAGGCGTATAGCCTCAAAAAATGCACTGGAATGAGAAGGGGGAAGGGTTCAACTCGTGCTGTCCATTCTGCATTGCTTGTAATGCAATTCAATTGGCTCCAATGAATGACGTTGTAATGAATTAGCTAGCAATATTTCGGGGAAATGCTAGAATGACGTGACAAACGCATGACAGCATAGATCATAGAAGTCCTACAGTGAATGGTGTAAAAAAGCAGCCTCAGAAATCGATGGGTTCGTGAAAATTGACGAAAAAAGTCGACGATTGGGGTGGTCGTCGGAATGTTAAGAGTTAAACGAGGAAGCCATCATCAAGATTGTCGACCTTTCCGACTAAAATTCTGAAGAAAAGCACATACACATAGGCTTGTATTTTTAGTTACTCAGTTTGCATGATGGTGCAATAAAAAGCAATTCGACTGACCTTTCAGCGCTCCTTATCCTTGTCTAGTGGGACTTTGAAGTCACAATTCTTGTACTCTTCTAAAGTGGAGTGGCGAGAACATGAATTAACATCACCAATTAAAGTCAATTTGTGCTAGATGAATGTTAATAGGCTGATTATGGGTTACTAATGATTTGCTTTTATAAAATGGTCTATTTGATAGCAGTCGATAATAACACTAAGAAAAGATTACGGCGTCAGGCAATTCCTATTGTGTGGCAAGAGATGAGCAAACAATCCTTAAATTTGTTGTGGAGAACTGCCATTTCCAACTGCTAACAGGTGACAGATGCCGCGGTGGACTTAGATGAACAAGCTCCGCTTAATGTTAGTCTAGTGAACAAGAACAAATCATTCCCTTTACTTCGGACCAAGCACATACATCTACAAAGCGGCAATCTCAAAGTGTAGGTAAAAAAAAACGGGGCACTTATATGTTAGACGGCAACAAATTAAATTCCAGTGTCTTGCGCTGAACACGAGCTTTTGATAAGAGTGTTAGTAATAATTTGAAAGTTAAATTACCTTGCTAAAACCGTACATGGACGCTGTTTTGAAGCCTTCTTATAACTCTGTAGCAATCAGAATTGAATTATATTTCACACTTCCGCGTGCTTTCACATTTTCACGCATTTAATTTGCGGAAACACGAAAACATATAAACGTGTAGGGAAAATTTTGTACCATCAGGGTCATTAGTTTAATCTGGAGATTCTATGAAGGCGAAGTAAAAATTATTAGTCGAATAACAAAGTCGCACATTGCATGCTATCCGTCTGGGCGTCATCGATGGTTGATCACAACAACACCTTCCCCTCACTTCGCAGCCCCTGAATTGGCCAAAAAACCCCATACCTGCGTATGTGAATCAACCTAATTTCTTCCAGTACACTGCAACAAAGCTGTCTTTATAGGCTTAAGCACAACTTTAGAATCGTTAAAATCTTGCGCTGTTGCAGGATTACTAATAGCACAAAAATGAGCTCTGCCTTGCGAGAAAAATGCATGTGTGAAACACAAATGTTCTCTTTTTATTTCAGCGCTGTGTAAGGAGAGGGGATTTGTCCAGCAAAATATAAGCGAAAAAAAAGCAGATAGTACGCGTAATTCATATATTTCTTCTGAATGCTACAGCGTTATAATGAGGATTTTTTTTTGAAAACTAGTTAAAAATGGCTTTGGCCACAGTTTTATGCTTTAGTACGATTACTAGCCTTCGCATTGAAATTCCTTGTCTAGCGAAGCGAATTCGTTTTCCATTTATCGTCGTCTAACATATAAGTACCAAATGCGGTACAATTAGTTGAAATATCATGATACTCTACTCTAGGGTACCATTAGTTGGTAACAGATCATGCACCGTCTATGTAAGCTCAAAATTGCATAATGGGTTACTTTGATAAAGAATGAGCTAACGACTAAATGGCGAAGGTTAGATCACTCTGGGTTCATACACAAGTGCATCTAGCTAGATACAATATCAGATAAAGCACTCCAATAGTAAGGCGTGGGATAAAAAAACATAATGGTGAGGATTTTGATACGAAAGTCAGAACTTTTGTGCAGGATTCTAAATCGTCATCGAAAATCTTTTGAGGAAAATTACAAAGGCTCAAAAGATCCAAAAATGAATAGCAAGGAAGATCGTTTTGCCTTCACGCGTGACGTGGTGTAATACATCAGGCTCATCTTTTCTGATCCACATCTGAGGTGCACTAACCTATATGTTGTAATTAGCGACTGTATTCCAGAGGAGATTAATCAAGAGCTTTGTGACTTGTTTACAACCGTCTTGACGTGGTGAAAGTGTCAGTGTTCGTCTTTACGGTTCAGCAGAGCGTGGGAGGACTGTTGAATTGAAAAGGTTAGCCGCAGCGCTGGGTCCGTTATTTGGTCGGTGGCATCTATGAAAGGCCCCAACACGGCCCACGCTGTTTTCCTCCTTTTGTTACTCCCGTCTGTCATGTTCTTCTCCATATCATTAACCTAAGATGCACGTACGAGGTGGTCTGCGTAATAGTAGATTGACCAGTCCGAATTTCTTCTTTGCGCCCTTGGCTTTCATAAATTGGAAGTTGAAATCTTTAATGCGTAGTTCGAACGAGAATATTGATGCCTTCTGTGAAAGAAAAGCTCTACAGCTTTTTTTTTATTAACGCTTATACCCTTCTTTCCCTGTTAAGCGACTCCTTCATCAGCTACATTTCGGCGGTGAACAGCTGTGGCGGCATCGTATTTCCTTGTCAAAACTCTTTTTCAGATATAGTAAGGAATTGCTAGAAAAGTCGTATTTTTATAAGCAGTTTTAATATCAGTCTGCTAACGTTTCTGTGTGGAATAGTTCTGCACTTTGTTCTACAATCGCTGAGAGGATTGCACTTTTGTGACGCTACTAAATGCTTTGCATAGTTGACAAAGGGCTTAAGAGATGGCAAGCCACAATAACCATCATAATCTTGGACACGGTCTGTATACGTTATGTGCAGCAAAATCTCTGTCGAGTCTTCGTTTGCTTAACTGATTGCTCCTCATCCAAAGTTTTTCATAAGAACAAAGGATAACCCTTGTAAAAAGCTTATATAGTATCCTTGACATGCAACCCGGTTGATAGATGCAAAAATCCCTTTGGTCACCTATTTGTGGAGGATAACTTTATCCAGCATAAATTCATATTACGGCACGAATTCCTCCATCTTTGTTCGTCAATCCTGACAGCGGAACTGTACATCGCTCAAGTTCTGACGGCATTCTTTAGATTGATTTTTTAATGCTCCTTTCAATAGTTTCTTTTGCTTGTACAATGTAGATCCTCTTGCAAAGCTTTTCTGCAGCTGGTACTCAATACCACTAGTGTTAGATGTGCACCGCTATGTCAGGCCTGAGCTTCCCTATCGTTTCAGCAAGTCCTTCGTGGTGGAGAAGGTATGCTTGGATCTTCTGAATTAGATAACTGAGGAAAAGTCGACACAAAACTCCTGAATTTTTCGACAAGCATCTCGTAGTCTTCGGTCGAATTATCTTCAATCTATAGTCATAGTTGCATAGGATTTCTTATAAAATGCTTCTTTTATAGATATCTTGATGACTTCTCCACTTTCGATGACATGAATTCTCTTCCAGGTTGCGACTAAATCCCATCTTTTTCCGAAGAAGACAGTGATCGGGCTTAGTAAAGGATGGATTACGGATGTGCCAAGTTGACACCATCTTCTCTTTGTAAGTATACATTTGTATTTCGCATGTATCGTGTCTTTAGGATATTGCTATGTCAAACGGCGATGTCTGTCTTCTGGAAAAATGAATTTCCATGGAAGAGACGAGCTGCTGACTGAAATCGTACTCAGATCTAAAGTATTCCTCCTGATTCAAAGTTGCGAATCTTGCGTTCGCTCTGGTAGGCTTCCCTATTCTGGCTTAAATGTCTCCGACAATGGATTTGTGACAAAACGCAATATTATGAATAACTTCCTCCAACTGGTAATAAATCGCTTATAACCCGTGTTTATCAGCTGCATCGGTTGTATTCATGATAAAACTTATCACTGAGGATATCTTTCTTTAATTGAAAACAAGACGCTTTGCATCTGACTCATTAGCATTCGTCAGCTGCATAGATCGGTGAGTGACATTTGATGATGAAGATTATCCTATTTCATATAAACATTAGGAAAAAAATCATAAAGTATGAGAATCACACATTTTGTTTAAAATTTTTACAGAAGAAAATATGATGAAAATAACGAAATTTACTCAAGGTACACGAATCGGGCTATACGATCAATCGCTCAAATTATCGATCTACACATACTCACACATTATAAACGACAAACAATAAACGGCGTCTTTGGAACTCAATCTTTCTTTAACTTCTACAGTGTAGTAAAACGATATCCCTAGCAGGCGAGCACAGCTTTGGAGTCGTTGAAACACATACAGCTTTTGACAATATAAGGAAGCTCTGTCCGGCGAATTACAAGTGAGATAAAGCGCAACGCCTAAAAACATAGCTTTATTTTTCTGGCTATCGAGCTGTGAGAAAAAGGTTTCCTCAAAAAAGCACATTTTTAAATTTTCCGAAATTTTAAGCTTCGAATGATCACTAAAAGTACTGAGTATCATTGTACGACGAACGAACAATTCTTTTCCAAAAATGCACATACGATAACAGGAAAATACATAGTAGCTCATTGCTTTGATAGATTATAGGCTTACGTCGTTTTTCTGATTATAAGGGAAACGACGTTAACATGATCTCATGTACTGGAGGGGAGCTCATATAGGAGTTTTGGTAATCATTCAAAAGCAGAGACTTCAGGTTGCCGCTCAATGCCGACGTTTTTCTTTCAAAACCCTTTTGCACCGCTTTGATCTTCACGCAAAACTAGAGCATATTTCTCACCAGACGAATCTCTTTCTTTGGATTTTTAATGATTATAAGATATCGTGGTGCTTTTTGATGCCACTACTACGCTTATATCCTAAAAAGAACGTTTCTCTGTAAGCCTGCAGGTAAAATAAGTTGAATTTGAAGTGAGGGAGAGGGCGATTGTGGGCCATTCACGTCGCGGTGGGTGTGGTGGTCACGTGACTGCTGACGTAAAACTTCGCTGGCGAAATACCTTTCTACTCGTTCATATTATCGAAAAAATATTGGCTTTAGGAAGCACTATGTGAAACGTCTCACTCTGCTACAAAAAGACTTCAAATATTAATCCTTTATTTTTTCACGAGCAATCGAGTGCGCAAACACTCTGTGTTAGGTGAAAATTTTGCTTGACATAGAGTGTAAAACGTTCGTCTTCGATGACTCTCTGTAAAGAAGTAGAGCTTCCCGAGAGAACTGACTATAAAAATACCGAAAGACGACATTTTCTGCCCGACTGACGAGTCTGTATGGACGAAACACGTGTATCGGGCTGTACAAGAGCCCTTACCAGACCAGATGACAAGTTGGCTCAAATAATAATAGAAAAAACTCCAAATATTTTTATTTTGCAATGAAATCGAGCATCAACCACTTGTGTAAATAATCTCCATTGTGGTTTCTTTGTCCGAACTCAAGAGGCCTGAACTTCCCAATTGCTTCCAACAGTGACTCAAAGGCATCATCACCTAATCAGAATTAAAGATTGAATTACATGGGATTTAGGAGGCTCAATCTAACTCTCCATCTATCGTGCATTCCAAGCGATCTATCGAGTTGGGCGTTACACATGTGAAGTGTGATCTCCACATCGAACGAATGACTGTGATACCAAAGATCCCCTCGACAGCTCATACGCATCGACAGTGCACCTTCATGTTAGTAAATTAATCGATCATCGCGTCAACAGCTATTCACGTGGACGCCTTAGCCAACGGGTCGCGAGTGCCCAACGGCCACGTTCTTGCGCTTGGCAACTCAACTTATTTTACTTGCTGCGCTTCGGAGAAACGACTTTTAAGGATATAAGCACATAATTAACATCAGAAAGAATTATGCTATGGAATGATTAACATTACTTTGAAGAAAGAACTCTGTCCGGCGAGGACAATGCCTGTCTTTTATGCAAGAAATCTCCTCCATAGGCAACGTCAAGAAAAGCGTTTTCTAAAAACCAGCGACCTGCGGTGAGAGCCTGAAGTCTCAGCTTTCGAAGGATTACTAAAACTCCTGTGAAACCCTCCTCTCCACCAAATAAGGCAGGTTTTTCATACATTTCCTTATAATCAGAAGGAGCCGCTTACCTAAATATTGGATTTACCTCGACTATGCTGCTAAGGCGTTTCTTGATTTTGGAGTCTTTGGAAAGGATCATAAATTAAAGTTCTTCTTCCACATGCCTCTATACACTTAATGTATTTCCCATGTCCACGTAAGAGTAACAAACTAGGTCTCTTGTCATACTTCGCTAACATTTTGAGTTAATCTTAGTACTTAGTCCATGTTGATGGCGCATGTATTTCAATGGTAATTATTATAATCCCCAATGAAAAAATCTCTTTCATGGAGTTGGTAGGTGAAATTCTGATGGAGCACTTGATGTGTTTTCTGCTCAGTGATTCTGATGCAGCACATTATGTACTTTTACGAAGAACAACTGAAGCTTGAGCTGTGATTGTTTATTGCAATAATGCCAATACAATATAAGGAGGATCTTGGCGATATATAGTTGAGCGAGTAGATACGAAGTTGTGCGGTTAACTGGAACACTGGAAGACAAAAATTGGCCTACGTTAATTTAGCGGACCATTGCAGAGATGAACACTTGAACACACATCTCTCTGAACCTTTGACTCACCTATGAACGGACCGATGACAAAGGTCTCTTCTAGGGAATATGCAAGCGGCCAGTTTGAAAACAAGTGTGAGCACAACTGATCATTAGGAAACAGCCGATGGTAAGAAACATGAAAGGATGCGAAACCGGCGCTTCAATAAGTTGCAGCAAGCTTATAGCATGCTTACCTTGTAGCGATATTACCGCATCTAAGAATATCCTACAGTATAACTAAATTTGAACGCTTGAGCTGAAATTCTAAGAAATTTAACTGAGTTAGAAGAAATGAGCGCACAGCAGTATAGAAATAGGTGCTGTTCGTAGAAATTTCACTATACCCCATCTACAGTGCGTAAGCAAATTTTTAGAAAAAGCGGTTTTCTTCACCTCTGGAACTGCTCCTTTTACATCTGTCTTTCAGTGACGAAGTAGTTTAAGTGCCTTTGAAACCCAAACAAATCAATTTTTCCAGTAGTGCTTTCATTGCATTCTCAATTAAATTTTTTCGTCAGTATGTACTTAGGCAATCAGTAAATTCCAAACAATTTCTATTGTGTCAAAGTGATCCTATCAAGAACTCAGGATTCTCACAGTAATTAAGAATTGAAAAAAAACTGGCGTGCTGTGCAACAGTATTGTTCGATTATTATGTTATAACTTGTTAGAAGTGTGTGTTTTGTAACTGAGCCATTTTCAGAGGACAATGAAAAATAGCCATACAGAAATCACTAAAATTGAATGGGTTAAATTTGGCGACGAGGAGAAAGTTAAGGCCAACTACAGGTATGCGGACTGATTGGCTCCTTTCTTTAGATTCACTACATTGCTCGGATCTCTCATGAGTTTCACTGTGGCGATGTAATTGCCGTCGTACTTAAGTCACAACTTGTTTTGTATCTGTGAATATATTGTCTCTTCCTTTTGCAGTATTTCAATATATATCAAAGCTGCGATTTCTCTAAGCAATGTCGTTATTTCCAATTCAATTATGCTTTACTACTGGTGTGCTTTTAGAGGAAAATACCCGCCTCCATTCAGTAGAATGAAAACGCTTTTCGTTTGTGGTGGGTGCTTCAACTACACCGGCAATGAGGCACAGCATACGACTCATATGGTTATTATTTCATTGTTATTTCATTCATACCAAATTTTTAACGGATCTATGATTCCACTAGGAAATTTATTCGCAGAGTCGCTTTTTCCCTAAATGCTTGGCTATCTTGCAATATTGCGATGAATCCGCTTTATGCACCAGTTTAGCTCCTACGAATGCTCTTTAAGTTTAGAATATAATAAACATTTCAGCATGAATAATCTTCAGATTTTTTATAGCTTTTCAAATATAGAAAATTTCGATGTTATTCGTATAGCCTGAGGTAATAATTCCTTTTTCTAACACGGTACGACTTGAGTCGTGACCGCAATAGCTCTAAGTTACGAGCGAAACTTGAAACTTGATGTTTTTGATGCCACGAACTCGAGCCACTACTATGCCTTTTCGATACAGCTCTCGCTGGGACTACACCATTAATTTCTTCGTTCTGCCTTTTCTCAGCCGTTTTTAAAGCCATAGTGGTGGTTGAAGTCCATCATATCTTGCCACTGTTGCTCCTAAAGTCTCCATCGTACTCTGCTGTCAAAGTAGGAATTAGGAAATAAAATAAAAATTCGAAAAATGTTTTCTCATTTTACTTTGACATATAGAATGATGTTATCGTGTATTTATAGAAGAAATGCCCGTGTAGTTCTGCTCCACCTGGAAAGAAGGTGTATTGTGATAGACAAAACAATATCTTTGTTTTTGAAGTGGATGGGGAGAAGAAAAAGGTATGTTTCCTTTTCAATTACCCTGCAATCTATTTGATTATCTTACTGTTATTTTAGCATTAACATGATGTTATAATGATCAAGTATGAGTATAGAGTGATATGAAGAAAGTAAAACTGCAGGAGTTGAACCCGCGTTTTATTTATATCGAAGGCGCATGCTAACCTTACACCACCGAGGCCACGGCTTCGCTAACACTCATTCTTCGATATATTCAATTGCAATTGACAGCATCGAACACCCATGAGTTTAAATAGATGTGAAGTACAGTTAAATTTTTTTGGATGACCGAACCACTGTCAGCAAAAACATTAAAAAGATTTGATTAAAATAGATTATTTAATTCAATTGGATGCCACCTTGACTTCAATATCGATATGTGCTTGTCCAACGAAAACCGTTGATTTGGACAGCTACGAATAGATATATCGAAAAAGGGTGGTAGAAAAGCGGTGCCTCTGTAGTGTAGAAATAGTAGACGCCTCTTTTTTAGTGAAACACGAGTTCAACTACTGTCTAAGGTCAGATCTTCGCGTACCACTTTATATTCTTCAGTGATCATTGTATCGCTGCTATTTTTAATCGCACAAATGCAGACCGCCTTTTTCAAAATCAATTCTAACGATTGAATTTAATATGGATATACTTTTTTTTTTTGCAGTACACTATGAAACTGTGCCAACTAGCCATGCTATGGATAGGTAGTAAGGTTGGTAAACTAGAATTATTGCCAGATGAAGTTCGACAATAACAATTTGTTGAAGGTGGCTTTCTGCGAGGTTGAATCGTTCGTATTTTACGTCCTGACCACATTTCGCGGTGGTGACTATCGACCGGTAGGATACTTCAGTAGGGTGAATAACTTTTTTGCTGCATTCAGCTTGCATGTCAAAGATGGTAATCATTGCATTTTTACTTCAGCTGAAGCATTTCACCTCGTGTAATCTCTCCTGCATCTGCGTCTTCCCATGCTACCATAGACGTGGATACGGAACATTTTTAGTTGATTTCAGTAAGTCCGCTCCGTATTTCTTTCTTTTCATATCTTATAATCCTGATTAGCTAATGATTCCCGAATGGTGTTGGGTTGGGAAGGTCGGTCAATAATGCGTGCGCAGCTTGAGACCGTGCCACGGCTCAGCTATTCCACTCATATCTCTAAGGTGTACGAAAACTCATATAAAGTTCATATGAGAGTAGCTTTTCTGATTCACTGAGGCTGACAATGTCTGCGTTGAAGCATCAAGATCTGCGAACTTTTGTCCTTTGTACACTCTATTTTGTTCAATATGCATAACGACTCTTTTGAAAACATTCAATTTCATGTTATACTCTGTCTGGGATCCTCGGAATATTAAGTGGACCAGAACGACCGCTGTCAGAAGAGGGAGCTGCTGTTTATTGCAACTATTGGCTTGGCAAACTGAAACAACTAATCAGTTTTAAAGTGCAGAAGGATGGCTGGGACAAACTTTCTTTAAAAATAGATGGTAGGATTGCAATCTTGTAGCTGTATTGCAGATACATTGTTTCTTTCTTAATGGCACGTTATAGATCTGGTGAGGGAAGCACGATTTCGAAAAATAGACGTGCTCACTGCACTCTATCGCCTTCGCGGCTTTAAATTGACAAAGTATGTCTTTGTTTATGGATCAGATGTCTAGACCTATTATGTTACATACTTGAATTTCTTATCTTTTACAGAACACGCAAACGTGTTGTTGTTCGTGATCGCCGCGAAGCAGAGGAAGAAATCGCCAGATACATCAAAGATAGAGCGAAAGCCACACTGTTAGCGAGTAGCGACCTACTGGTTTCGTCGTTTAAGGTAAACATGTACTGCAGCATGGAGTTTTAATTGAAGTGTTGTTATATTCAACTTAAAGATTTAAGCATATGTGATATTGAACAATTTAATACGTACCATGTAGCACTACTAGGACTATCTATACTCTCCTGAAATCTTGAACGGGTATATTTGCATTGTTAGATGTCCCATCAAATTTCTTTTCTGCCGTTAGTTTTGAAATGACTTGTACCCATTGCGGAGGTTCGTGGCTGAGTGGTTGCATTGTTTGTCGCAGCACGTGCCGGCTAAGCTGTAAGCTCAACTCTCTTCAGCAGTTAACAACGTACGGGTATGGAGCGTCTCAGCCAGGTAATCCTCGATATTGCACGGAGACGAGCTCAACCAGTATTCTGTGGCATTCAAAAAGAAAACGAAAAACAAATTGAATGCTACAAATTCTGCGATATGCACAGTGAAAAACGATACACTGTGAAGAAGGATCGATAAGTTGTCAAAAAATGAAAAAGTGTATCTCACCACAGTAAGGTTTCCCGAAATCTTCCGCATGGGATTCAGGAAAATCCATGATTCTGAGTTTGAATAAGGAAAGCGCGTGGAATTAAAGTTGAGCTGTGAAAGTTTGCTATAATGCCTCTTGACCTAATTTAATGTTATTGCAAATTCTTACTTCCATTATGTGTGAAAATGAATTTCAGAGGCGTCTAATTAAAGAAGCGAATGTAGGATGGGCCTCACTCGAAAGGTCTCTCAAAGGGACGAACAAATCTGTCTGAAAAAAAGTTAAAATTATAACGGGTTTTTCTTTTTTTATATTTATTGTTAGTGACTAGTCGTGGTAATTTGTGCTCAAACGTGAAATAAAGTTGATTTAGAAAGAATCGTTAGGAAGAAATGAAAGGGTAAAGAGATATAAAGAATAATCAACAAATCTCAATACCGACAATCTATTAACCTCGACATAGTTTGAATAAATGAGTATCCCTTTTTGTTTAGCTGTTCCGAAGTGTTATTGATCTTACTGATTGATAACAACAGAGTTAATAATGCAGCATGAATATTACAACAGTTGCGGTAGCTCACGTTTCGGCGAGGTTCGCCATCTTCAGAGCCTGGAAAGGTCAAACTGTTTCGCAGATCAATCAGTCAAATGCCTCCACAACCTCAGCAAAAAACGTAAGAAACGATTCCTGGATTGCATAGTAAAAACTTCACTACAAAAACACATTCATCGCTTAAATACTCTAGAACTTGCAGGTATTCATGGAAGACCTGCCAGTTAAAGTCAGTGCGTAAGTGAGACTGTGAATGCTCAGAAAGTGAACATTAGACTGAGGTATGGTGCAAGGTCTTGCGTTATTACGAGGCACTCCTCTTTACGGTTCATTTTTGGGCCGTTACTATCTATCAAAAGGGCTTCCAAAGTTTTACGTGCGGATGTCCTTGATTCCCGTACAATGATCGTGAATCTGATGTCAAGATCTTCCCTTTTATGCTTTTCTTTCTTATGAATCCATAGTGGGGCTTTTGGGTCGAAGTTACGTTTACCAGATGAGTGCTCATTTACACAGATGCAGAGTGTTCTACCGGTTTCGCCAATGTGTTCATCTCGTCATGCGTCGCAAGTGATCAGGTATATTATACCAGATCTCATGCAGTAGCCATCTCTGCCATTTGAGCAAACTTTGCAGTTATTGATTTCGCAGAGTCGGTCATATAGCTGGTTGTGAATTAATTGGCGCTTTAGTGCCTTTAGGGATAATTCAACTATTGCTATCGAAATATCCTAACTTTCTCTTTTTAAGCAGCGTTTCATAGCTGCATTTACTTCGTTAGAGGTGAAGGGCAGATTGAATAGAAGTTTATCCTTGCCAGGCTTTCCATTTGGGGGTGCCGAATATCCTATAATCTTAACCTGAGGGGCATCTACCGTGCTGTAGCCACAAGAGATGACGTTTCACGCGCCAAGCTTAGGGACTCTACATTATGTTCTTTTCCTGTGCATACACTAACACCTGTTCGAAACATGTTATCCACAAGTGCGCATTTTGTGTTCGGCGGATGGTAATATAGGTGATGAACCAGAATGTTTTTGTTTCTTGGCTAGCGACA